>VDFB02062131.1:0-49055 GCA_007258455.2 Sequoia sempervirens | reverse complement strand
TTGTAATTTTAAACATATCTCTACATTCTTCCCTAAGGTTTTGACATTAGGAGAGTTGTTTTTGCATCTAGCTTTCCTTATAAGTGGTATCAGAGCCTGGCCAGTTGTGTTATCCTTATGGGTATGTTGAGTTTTTTGTGTCAATTTTCGTTCAATGGGAGTCTTGTAGAAGTTTTTCAATTTCAAATTATAGATTAAGATGGCAAGCACATCAGGAAAGATTGAAATAGAGAAGTTCAATGGCAGCAATTTTGAGTTGTGGAAACTTAAGATGGAAGATTTATTGGTTGATCGTGATATACGGCTTGTTGTGTCTGGAACTAAACCTACAGGCATGAAGCAAGAAGATTGGGACCTTGCAGATAGAAAGTCTAAGGGGATGATAAGGTTGTGTTTGGCAGACTCTGTTCTTCTCAATGTGCATGAAGAGAAGACTACCTCTTCCTTGTGGAAGAGACTGGCATCTATTTATCAGGGGAAGTCCTTGGTGAATAAACAGCTCCTGAGGAAGAAGTTGTACACTTTGAGAATACAGGAAGGAGGGTCCATTGCTAATCATTTGAACGCATTCAACATGTTGATTGCACAATTAACATCTGTTGGTGTGAAAATTGATGAAGAGGATCGATGTATGTTGATATTGTGTTCTTTGCCAGATTCATGGGATCGCCTTGTGATGGCTATTGGGAGTACAACATCCAGTTTCAAGATGGAAGATGTTGTTACATCTTTGCTGTCAGAAGAGATGAGAAGAAAATCTTCTGAGATGGCGAAGGAGGCCCTTGTTGTTAGAGGAAGATTGAAAGAGAAAAGCAAGAAGAAGGACAAGAAGTCCAAATCGAAATCAGAGGGGAGATCAAAGTCTCCTGGAAAGAAGTCCAAGGTGAAGTGTTGGAACTATGGGCAACCTGGTCATGTCCGAAAGGATTGCAAAGAGGAGAAAAAGAAGAAGAATAATTCTTTTGACAATGATTCTTCTTATAGTGATGCAAACACCTTCATTGCAGCCTTGGCTACATAGGCATCAGATGATGTCTGGCTAATTGATTCTAAAGCATCTTTCCACATGACATCTCATAAAGACTGGTTCACAAAGTATGAAGAATACGATGGTGGAAAGGTGTACTTGGCAAGTGATTCAACAATAGAGATTGTTGGCCGTGGAAGAGTTAGAATCCAATTCCTGAATGGCAGAGTGAAAGGAATCAAGGATGTTATGCATATACCAGGTTTGGCTCGAAATCTATTGTCTTTTAGTAAGTTGAATGATATTGGTGTGCAAGTCATGTTCTCTAGAAATGGATACAAGATGACAAGAGGCTCAATGGTGCTTGCAAGGGGTGCCCGTATTGGTACCTTGTACAAGCTGGATGCACATGTTGTTTAATATAACAATGTTTATGTAAAGTCACAGAAAGCTACTCGTGGAGGTAAAGAGGGAAATGTTCTTAATTGTGTAAACTCTGTGGAAGTTAAACTTTCAACAGAAAAGACTATGCTCTGGCATCATAGAGTAGGCCACATTGGAGAGAAAGGTTTAAAAACCTTGAAGAATAAAAACCTGGTTGAGGGGCTTGATGATTGTAACCTTGAATTTGAATTTTGTGAACACTATATATATGGAAAGCAACACCGTGTTTCATTTTATTCCAGTCCTCATAAATCTTTTGGTTTGCTAGATTATATTCATTTTGATGTATTTGGTCTAGTGAATGTTCCTTCTTTGTCTAAGTCAAGGTACTATGTATTGTTCATTGATGATTATTCGAGAAGAACATTTGTTTATTTTCTGAAAAGTAAATCAGAAGTATTCAGTCGATTTAAGGAATTTAAGAACCTTGTAGAAAATTAGACTGGAAGAAAAATAAAATGCTTAAGGAATGATAATGGTGGTGAATTTTGTTCTAATGACTTCGAGAGGTATTGTAAAGACCATGGGATTAAAAGACATAATACTACACCTATACTCCACAGCAAAATGGAGTTGCAGAAAGGTTTAATAGGATAGTGATGGAGAGAGCACGAAGTATGTTGAGTAGTGTTGGATTGGATGATCTGTATAGGATCTAGACTAGATTGCAGTATTTAAATGCTTAACTTTTACAATGCTTTTACAATGATTATTCCAAGTTAATTAAATCAAAATTAACTTATGGAAATAACAAAATGAAAGTAATAACAAGGTGATTATAACAGAAAGGAAGGAAATGAGAGAAAGAAAGAGAGAGAAGAAGAGAAGTGCAAACAGTTGATAATGGAGTTCGTCATGAAAGTGACTACGTCTCCGGGTCCACTCCAATAGAGAGACCGATCCGATTAACTCCAAAATCTATTACAAAGCACCACAATCATTCTCCAAGCACTTCGGCAGCATAACAGCGCTCTGACGTGCAAGAATGATTTAAAAACTCTTCAACAAGACCCCTCTTCCATCACCTCAGCATCAGGACTTCATCACCTGAAAAAAAAAACTTCAATACAACTCTCACCTTACACCCCCTTTTTATACATAAAATTAACTCAATTTGGTTACTAACCAATTGATTTGAAAATATTCCCCTTATCTCTCCAAATACATAAAAATCTCCCATAATTTTGCATAATATCTTGGAGATAACCACCTTATATCTTATCTCCCTTATTAGAATTATTAAATAATCCTAATTAATCTCTTCAAACTAATAGAGCCCTTCCACTTATCTTTTCGGGCCTCTATTGTTTATTCAGATTCTAACTAATCCTAAAGAAAGATTTTTGTTTTTACATTTGGAGGGAATATCTTTTATTTTAAAGCCATTCAGTTTTCCCTAACTAATCAAAGGGAACCGATGCCATACATATTTTAGGGAGTACTAATGGCATATCGGTGACTATTAATTTTATATCCCGGCCGGTGCGGGTTCAACTCCCGCTGGCGGTCTTTTTTTTTAAAACAAAATCCAAAATGCAATTCAACAAAAGGAAACCGCCACATATAGTAGTAACGGACGCCGGCGACGGTGGAACGGCCACGGGCTATATTGGGTGGCGCGAGGTTGCGGGTTCAAACCGCATACCTAACATTTTAACAAACAAAACATTTTTTTTCAACCAACACCGACGATGGAGGGAAATGAAGAAGACACGCGTTGCACAGGGAGACTGCCATGTGGCACAAAATGACTCGCTGCTGGAGACACATCATTGTTGACTGGGATCCGACTGTGCGTTGACGTGGAAGCCGACGTGTCCACCAACTGTATGCTGACAAGGTTGCCACGTGTCATTCTACCATTCGCTGTCCAAGCTGACTCATCTGCTGACGGAGACTGCCACATCGACGCTGACGAGGATAGTTCGTACGCTGACCGGACTGCCACGTCGACGTACGGATGACACGTGTCATCACCTGATTGGGTCCGTACAATGACTATGCCACCACGTGTTTCACCCGGATTCACCCATATGCATTCCGTACAGTACGGACTGACTGCTGACGTCAGCATGTACCTTCAAGTCCACCAAGTCAACCTAAAACTTTGACCACTGATAACTTTCGCGTATGATGTCAAATTTCGATGAAACGAATTGCATTGGAAAGCTTGCGACGAGCTCTTCCTAATGATGCCGACTTTGACAACTTTTGACGACATCATTTTTTTCGCTTCCTGGACGCCCTCTGATACCAGTTTGACCCAAGGTTTGACTGACCATAACTTGCACAAACGGACTCCTTTTCTCTCTGTTCGAGTTGCACTGGAATCAGGATGCTAAGATCTTTCTGATGGTGCAGATTTTGGAGAAAAATGAGACACTTCAATTTTCACTGAAAAATGTCCACCGGATCATTGGAGGAGAAGTTTTGGGCTGAGGCTATTGCTACTGCATGTTACTTGATTAATCATTCTCCAAATTCTACTCTTGTTGAGAAAACACCTCTAGAAGCGTGGTCTGGTAAGAAGCGCTCTTTAAGACATATTCATGTTTTTGGCTATGAGGCATATGCTTATGTGTCATATGAGAAAAGATATAAATTGGAGAACAAGGCTGTCAAATGTATTTTTATTGGCTATAGCGCTAGCATAAAAGGATACAAGCTTTGGAATCCTGATATAGAGAAGGTTGTATATAGCAGAAGCGTAATCTTTTGTGAGTTGAAGCCTTCTACCTTAGATCTGCAGTCAGAGACAAAGTTAGAAGACAAAGTTAGAAAACAATAAGGATGTAGTTGAAATTCCTCCTACACCTGAGAAAGAGGAATTCAAAATTCAAAATGTACTTGAAACTAAGGAGAGCTCAAGCAGTTCTGAAAGTTATAAAGAAGAAGAACCTCAACCTCAACAATTGAGGAGGTCAACCCGTGAAAGAAAACAACCTAACAGGTATGGGTTCTCTTTAATAGATTTACTTGTGCCTATGCTTTAATTTCTAGCACTGATGAGCCTAGGACTATAAAGGAGGCATTTAAAATGTCTGATTCAAACTCTTGGTTGGAAGCCATGAACAAAGAAATGGCATCATTGAAAATAATGAAACTTGGAGTTTGGTGCCCTTGCCTAAAGGAAAAAAGTTGTTTGCTGCAAATGGGTATTTAAAAAGAAGATTGGTCTGGATGGCAGTGTGGAAAAATATAAGGCAAGGTTGGTTGCGAAGGGTTATTCCCAGGTAGAGGGAATTGATTATGGGGAAATTTTTTCTCCTCTAGCTAAGTTGACATCTATCAGATTTCTTTCGTCACTTGCAACAGCATATGACTTAGAGGTCGAACAGATGGATGTGAAAACAACATTTCTTCATGGTGATCATGAAGAAGAAATCTACATGTCCCAGCCTGAGCACTTTGTTGAGAAAGGTAAGAGAAACTGGTTTGCAAGTTGAAAAAGTCTTTGTATGGGTTAAAGTAGTCACCTAGAATGTGGTACCAAAAATTTGATACTTTTGTATTGTCTTTGGAATTTTTGAGATCAAAATCTGATCATTGTGTCTATTACAAAGTTGAAAGTGATCAAGTTCTTATTATTGCTCTCTATGTTGATGATATGTTGTTCATAGGCAATAGTAAGCTAATGATTTCTGATCTTAAGACTCAGTTGTCTGCTAAGTTCAAAATGAAACAGCTTGGTGCAGAAAGGTATATTTTGGGGATGGAGATAACCAAGGACAAGAATAGTAGAAAACTTTGGCTCAATCAAAGTAATTATATCAAGACTGTTCTAGAGAGATTTTGCATGAATGATTGCAAGCAGCTAGTTGTTCTAGTCTTGCGGGGAACAAAGCTATCTGTTGAAGACTGTCCAAAATCTCCTACTGAGATGGAGGACATGACCAGTGTACCCTATGCTAGTGCGGTTGGTATTCTCATGTATGCAATGGCCTGTATAAGGCCAGACATTGCCCAAACAGTGGGAGTTCTTAGTCGGTTTATGGCTAATCCTGAAAGGACACATTGGGATGTTGTGAAAAGATTTTTTAGATATTTGAAGGGCACTTCATATTTTGCTTTGTGTTACCATGGGAACTTGGTTGAATCACAGAGGACTCTCAGTATTCAAGGCTATGTGGATTCTGATTGGGTAGGGGACATTGACAACAGGAGGTCCACCAGTGGATACATTTTCATGTTGAATGGTGGTGCAGTGAGTTGGATGAGTAAGCGATAGGTTATAGTTGCTTTGTCCACTACAGAGGTTGAATACATGGAAGCTACTCATGCTTGTAAAGAAGCAATTTGGTTAAAACATTTGTGTTCTAATGTTGGTTTTGATGCAGGGCAAATAACTATTTTTTGTGACAGTCAGAGTGCAATTTGTTTGGCAAAGAATCCTACTTTCCATGCCAGGATGAAATATATAGATGTACAATACCACTTTGTACGAGATATGATGGAGGATGGAAAGGTCAGTTTGGAAAAATTTGATACTCTAGAGAATGTTGTAGATGCATTGACAAACCCAGTGAGCACAGACAAGTTTAGGTGGTGTGCCAGTTCAATAGGCCTTAGTGCCCATGATTTTCAGCAAGTTTTGTTGTGCTATGGAGGTGCCTGTGTGATCTTCGTCAAGTGGGAGATTGTTGGAAATATGTGTCTCAATCCCACAGACTGAAACCTCTATTGGAGCCAAGTCAATGTGACATATTCTATGTATGGTCGACGAGTAGATTTGTAGCCTTATGTTTTGTACAGGTCGTTGTGACCTTACAAAATTCTTGCTGAATGGTTACACTTTGGAGTCTTTGGTTTGACATGTTGTATTCGGTGTTACCTCTTATTGCGTGGAAATCTCTAGCTGACAGGCCATTCATACCGAGCGTCAGGGAGACTCATAGTGACCGGAGGCTTTGAGGTGACTTGAGGTCTCGAGGAGAAGTCTCAATGATGAAGGAATGTCTCGCCGACGGGGATACACTTGGTGTCTTCGGTGTAACATGGAGGCTTCGCTAAGTCTCCTGGTGATAGTGGTATGTCTCGCCAATGGAAAAGCCAACATTTTGGTGTAACTTGGAGACATCGATATGACCTCTAGTGAAAGCGATAAGTCTCGCCAACTGGTGGATGCACTCAGATTAACTTGAAGGCTTGGCGGGATGTCTTGGCAAGATCGGTAAGTCTTGTCGATAGCAATGTTGATGTCGGTGTGACTTGTGAATAGCGGTATGAGTCTTGGCGATGAGGTAAGTCTTGTTGATGGAAAAGTTGAGGTTAGAGTGACTTGTGAATAGTGATATGACTCTTGTCAATGGAAATGACTCTTGGCGATATCGGATGCTAAGTTGTGTGGCATCAGGGAGACACGGTCAGTGTCTCACCGACATGCCAAACACAGTTGAAGCCTTTTGACTGTGTGAAGACCATCCTATGTGGATCGTTGTTGACCAATCAAAGGATCCGAATGGGAACCGTTGGAAGATAGTTCATTGTGGCAATTCTGAGAGGAAGCTCGACAGACAGGGGTGACATGATTATACTCTATGATCATAGATGATTTCTTGTTAGAAGATGATTCGAAGGATCGACAGATTATTGTGTGACTATATGATCAGTGGATGAATTCTATCTTGTGAAGACTGTAACTTGAATCTTTTGTAACCTTGGTGAAAACTGTTGTAATCTGGCATCAAAAAGATAAGTTAGAACTCTGTATGTAATTATTTGTTACTATAATACAAAGTGACTTCTCTTGGTGTGTTGGGTTTTTCTCCCATAAGGGTTTTCCCATGTAAATCTAGTGTTCATATGTGTTTGTCAAATACTTTGTTTTTTTTATCTCTTTCATGTGTATCTTAATTGGACTGTAATTATAATTTTAAAAGGTATCTCTGCATTCTTCCTAGAGGTTTTGATGTTAGGAGAGTTGTTTCCACATCTAGCCTTCCTTACACCATCAAGTTGCTAGAATTTTAAAGATCCCTCGCTTCCTCGAACCTCACATCTTTGCAAACAACTATTTTCCTAAGAGCAAGAATGTAAACTCGATAATCCTTAGAAGTTTCATTGTACCCTACAAGGATACCCTTCTATGTAGTAGGTTCCAACTTGGTTCTCTTCTCAACTGGAATGTGATAATACACAAGGCACCCAAAGATGTGAATGTGCCCAAAATTTGGTTTCTTACCAATGAATGCCTCTTTTGGAGTCAGCTTTCCCAACACTTTATGAGGTCTCCTATTCTACAAATACATATCTATATTGCAAGCTTCTGCCCATAAGAACCAAGGCAGATCTTGATCATGAAGCATGGCCTTGGCTGCTCCAACTATAGCCCTATTTTTCCATTCAACAACCCCATTCTGTTGAGGCTTGCATGGAACTATCAACTCTTTCTTGATACCTTCCTAAGCACAAAAATATTTGAAGGAATTCAAGGTATACTTGCCTCCATTATCAGACCCCTATATCTTGATCTCCCTCTTTGTTTGGTTCTCCACAAGAGCCTTAAACTCTTTGAACCTACTAAAGGCCTCATCTTTATTCTTGATGAAATATATCCATGTCTTCCTGAAGAAATCATCAATGAAAGTAGCATAATATGCATATCCATTCAAGGATGTTGTTGACATGGGCCCACACACATCTAAGTGTACAAGATCCAAAATCCCTTTAGATCTAGTGTCATTGCTTGGAAAATTGGTCTTGGCATATTTCCCAAGAGTGCAACCCTTGCACACCTCATTCTTTTTTGTCTTCATCTCAGGCAGCCCCATCACTATTTCCTTAGGAATATTAAGTGCTCCATGGTGAAGGTGAGCCATCCTCTTGTGCCACAATTCTCCTAGCCCTCTATAGTTGCTTACTGAAGCATGTGTTGGCTCAAACTGTAACTAAAACAAGCTGACATGCCCGACTCCAATCAATTTTGCAACCTTGGAATCTTTGGGACAAATATATATTGTTCCTCTCTCAAAGATCATGATGTAACCCTTGTCTTCCAAAGCAGAAACTGAGATTAATTTTTTTGTCATGCTAGGGATATACAACACACCCTCCACCAACAAGGGTTTGTCAGACTCCCTCTAAATCTTGATGGTGCCAATACGAGTTGCATGGTACTTGGTATTGTCTCCAAGCTCAATATAGAAATCCAGCTTCTTCTCCTCCAACTTGGTGAAACATTCTCTGACTCTCGCTATGTGGCAAGAAGCCCCACTATCAATATACCATACCCTATTGGAAATTGAACTTGAGAGACAGGCAATGAGTAAAAACTCATTCTCAAATCATGATGCAAACTTGTCCACCTCTATTGTAGTAGCAACTTGCTTCTTCTGCTTGTCCTTATTTTTCTTATTTGGACATTGACTGGCATAGTGACCCATCTGATGGCAACAAAAACATTTTATCTTGCTCAAATCTTTCTTCTTCCCATTCTCTTGGAAGAACCTTTCATTTTCCCTTTATTAGACTTATACTTACCCTTGCTTGCAAGAGCAATATTTTCTTTGTCTTGACTCTTCTTCATCTGATCTCCTCAATGAGAACCTTCACGGATCTCCTCCTAAACAAAATCATCCCAAAGCCTCACCCAATTAGATAACATATCTCTGCTGACAACACACTTGAAAAACACTTCCCAGTGCTTCAGAAAACCATTCAAGGCTATACGCACCAAATCATCTTCATCAATCATCTCTCTAACAACATCCAACTCATCCTTGACCTATGTCATCTTGGACAAGTAAGAGGTCACACTCTTGCCTTTGGACATCTTGGTATTATACATTTTTTCTTGAGCATCATCTTACGACTCTGATAATCACTCTGATAAAGTCTTGTGAGCGTATCCCACATCTCCTTGGTGGTGTATTTCCCTAATAAATGAGGAATTAAATGATCTCTTACTCCATCTAGGATAATCCTCTAAGCCTTGGCCTCTTTGACTTCAAGTGAATCTAAGGCAATAGGATCATTTTTTGGTGGTGTCACTTATGTACTACCATAGATCCACAGCCTGTTCTCCTTGAGAACAAATGTAATCTGAACCCTCCACTACAAGAAGTTAGATGCACCTTCAAGCATGTCCTTGTATCGAATACTAGTTGTCATAGCCACAAAAAGAATTGGAAACAAAAAACTAGTTTTTTTTAAATATGCCACACAAATCTTGGCTTCATAATTAGAGTTTAGTGTTATGATACCATTTTAATTTCGTATAACCCAGCTACAGATTAATTGCACAATAAATTCACATAATATAATCAAATATCCGATTTATAACAATTAATACACTGGGTTAAATAACAACTAATAATAGCAAAAGCAAAAGTAACAAGAAGCCAATCACAAATAGACAATAACACAGATATACCCAAGAAACCCTAGTGTGGGGAAAAACCTACAAATGTTGGATCTTCTATTCAACCTAACAACAAAATTTTCTTTCAAAAAATACAATTACAAGTTTGCTACAACAATCTTACATATATAGAGCCTAGCTACTTTACTTAGCGTGCAAGAAAAGAAACTTTCCTTGCATTCTTTGGCTTTAAATCACATAAAATCGCTCTTGGTTTTATTCCAACCTCACAAACTTGAAAACTTCTTTTAAATAATAAAAAAATTGTTGTTCTTGAAAATCCAACTCGAGTTGCTTTAAAGCAACTCCACATCCCACCTTACGAGCTAGAAAATCAACACAAACCAAGATTGATATCGTGTTAAAGATTAAGTGTTCTTTGCTTCAAATTTGTTCAGTTGATTCGAAAAGAGTCTCATATATTAAAAAAATCCATAAAATCCCCAACAAAACACATAATAAATGTGGAGGAAAACTAGAAAACTACAAGAAATTTTCTTCCAAACTCTTCATCTTGAAGGTAAAGAGTGCATTTATTCAAAGCAACAACCCCTTTTTTAATACTATCTTGATGTTTTTTTATCTAAAAAACAAGCCATATGGAAACATAATAATCAAATAGGATTTTTCTAACATTTTAGATATGTGAAATTTTTACCAAGATAAAAGCATTACCAATCAAATAAGTTAACATATATATTAAATTAAAAATTATCAATAGAATAGATTAATCAATAGTTGCCATCTTTTTCAAAGAAAAATCAATTCACTTGATAATTTTTAAATAAAAAATAAGTGTAAATAACTATTATTAAGACTTGCACTTTTTTTTTTTTTTTTTTAAATTTAGGAAAGGGCCACCTAGACAGAAAGGAATTTACGAGGGATAATGCACACATATCTTCAAGGTTCTTAGCAGCCATTTTTGACTTGGAAGTGTCTAAGGTGGAGGAAAAGGAATTGATGGTGAATCTTTTTCGTGGCAACCTGTTAGGAGGGTTGGAGAAGACACTGAAAGTGGCCTTCATTGGAAAAGGAATCCCACACCCCTTTGAATTGGAGCTCTTGTGGGAGTCGGATGAAGCAGTAAAGGTATACCCCTTTCTTTTAGACTTAAAGGGGCTAGAGCTCATGAGGCATAGGATGACCTCGACAATGGCGATTGAATTTCTAAAAAGAAAAATGGGGTTGGTGGCAGAGGAGGGTCTGGAATGGGTGGAAGATTTTACTTCCTTTGCAGAATTAAATGGTTTCCTATGAGGCTCATCCTCAATGCATGAATTTTTTGTTTTAAAAAAGTTATAAATCGGTGCTAGTTTCTAAGTTATTCAGTGTGACTACAATTTTGTGTTGGGCATAGCATGCTCCCCGGGTTGGTAGGTCTAGTTTCCATGGAGGTTTGGTGGTTTTCCTGCTTTGCAGAAAAATTGTACCTTTTCTTTAAACTTTAATATAAATCATAACCTTGCGTATCAAAAAAAGAAAAGAAAAGGGATGAGCCTCATAGGAAACCATTTAATTTTGCAAAGGAAGTAAAATCTTCCACCCATTCCAGACCCTCCTCTACCACCAACCCCATTTTTCTTTTTAGAAATTCAATCGCCATTGTCAAGGTCATCCTGTGCCTCATGAGCTCTAGCCCCTTTAAGTCTAAAAGAAAGGGGTATACCTTTACTGCTTCATTCGACTCCCACAAGAGCTCAAATTCAAAGGGGTGTGGGATTCCTTTTCCCATGAAGGCCACTTTCAGTTTCTTCTCCAACCCTCCTAACAGGTCACCATGGAAAAGATTCACCATCAATTCCTTTGCCTCCACCTTAGACACTTCCAAGTCCAGAATGGCTGCTAAGAACCTTGAAGATATGTGTGCATTATCCCTCGTAAATTCCTTTCTTTCTAGGTGGCCCTTTCCTAAAATCATTTTGACCGCTACCATGACCAAAGGATCATCCTCAAGCAGAATCCTTTTTAGCCTTTGGTCAGTTATCTCCCTAAATGTTATTTGCCTCTCTGTCACCACCAACGAAGCATGAGTGTTGACACCGAAACTTTCCAACCCCCCCGTAGAGATGGAGATGATGAATTTTGATCTACTCATCTTCTCCATTAGCTTTCCTCTGGTCAAAATCTCCCTACACAAAGGCAACCAACAAAATTATTTTCAAAAACCATACGAAAAAAAGCCATCGTCCATCCACATTTAAAAGGCTTGCATACAACAAGGCCGAACCAATGCACACGAGCCTGGAATAATAGTGATGCAAGGCAATCTGTCCTTGCATGAATATTTCATCCTACATCCCCAAGCCTTAACTCAAATATCACCTCATGATAATCAACTTCTGCCACCTAGCTGATTTGCATAATCTAACATGAAAACCGTACTTTACATGTCGCTCTGTTTATCCTTGCCATCATGAATCATTAAGACATCAGACACCTCCAAGAACTCTCCAATTTTGGCAGACTTCTCATTCCTTTTAGAACCTACTACCAACGTTCCCCTATCACCTTAGATTATCACTGGTGGTAGATGAGGTGATGTGGCTTTGCCACGATTCTGCCAACTTGTACTCCCCAACCGACACCCCAATTTCCTCTCCCATCACCAACTAATGATTTTCCTTTTCTTTTCCATCAGGCTCATGAATAACTGAGAGAAGGAATGTGACGGGGGGTCACCCTACCACCCACAAAATTCATTCACTCTATAGTGTATTCTTTAAAACTAGGGCCATTTACTCCCTTATTTCATAGGGAATTAGCTTATGTGTTACCTTCCCTTAACGTGTGATTGAGCATCACTTGTTCAAAGTTCCCTAATTGCTCTAGTGCATCTTCCAAATAAACCCCTAGCCTTCAGTTATGAACTTTCCTGACCTCCTATGTGCATTTATGACCAGAGTTGAGTCACCTTCTACTACCAGATTTTTAATTCCCAACTCCTTACAAAAATTTAGTCCAAGCAAGAGTGCTTGGAATTCGGCTCAATTATTTGTTCCTTTCACAAGGGGCTGGGCCAATCTCCCCAAAATCGAACCTGAGGAAGTTCTTACTATGCAAACGGCCCCAAACGGCCCCAGATTCCCTTTAGAAGCACCATCAAAATTCAATTTGACCCAACCCTGCTCGGGAGGAAGCCAATGAGTTTTATTGCGCAGTTCAGAAGATGTCACGTTTCATGTTCCTCCAAAGGGAGGGGCTTTAATTCCAAACCATTGTTTCATGATCCAAGGATCCCATTTTGTGAAATTTATTTTCTTTGAAGACTTGTCCGCCAACTGTGCATTGAAAATTTCTACAATGCTCACCTCAATCTTACACTGAATTCTTGGGATTAATAGCTCCTTATCCTGAAAAAGATGTTTGTTCCTCTCCTTCCACACTTTCCAGATTAAAATTGAAGGACTCATCACCCATAAATTCCCAAAGATGGTGTTCTGATAGCAACTTGGCCAAGCACTTAGACATTCTAATAATGTATTGGGGAAGACAGTTAACCAATGTAACTTTGTGCACAACCAACACCATATCTGATAAGTGAACTTACAATTTAAGAGCAAGTGGTCAATTGCTTCCTCAACCTCTTGACAAAGTGGGCATCTAGATGGGCCATGATAACCCATTTTGATAAACCTATCTCCTGTGAGGACTCTTCCCTATGTTGCGGCCCATGTGAAAATCCCTACTTTTGGGAGACATGCTTTATTCCAGCAAAGGCTCTAAGGGATCACTAAATTTTCATCTCCTGAAGATGATAGGATATTGTATCCTATCTTGGCCGAGTAAATCCCATTTGGGGAAGCATCCCAACATAATTGATCACTCCCCTGCCTGCACCAAATGCTTCTTTTTTATAATACTTTCTCAAAGGCTTCAACTTCCTAAACTTCAAGATCCAGACTTCTCACCGATTTCCACCTAAGAAAACCCTCATCTGGGGCTTCCAAGCAATCTATATAATCGCTAACTTTCGAGCCCCAATTTTTTTTCTTCTCCTTTACTCTTGAGAGCTCTGGGTTGTCTGCCAGTACTAGGTGACCTTCCCAGGAATCTTCCAGGAACATAGCCTCTTTTCCATCCTTTACTTCCCATGTGAGAAAGTCTGTGATAAGATCTCTAGAATTTTTAATGAAATTCCATATTCGAGACTCGTTTGGCAAGGATTTTGCTACCAAGAAGCAATAGGAGTCTGCTTCCAGATATTTTTCTCTGACTATCTTCACCCATTTGAGGTCAGGGCAAGAATGAATAATCCAAGCTAATTTTTCCCCCAGTGCCTTATTTTTTCAGAGAATATTCCTCAAACCAACACCATCTCTTTCTCGCTTCTCACAAACCTTTTACCATTTTATAAGAGGAATTTTATTTTGTTCTGAAGTTCCTTTCCATAAAAATTCCTTCATTACCCAATTTAGATCTTTGCTTGCACCTATTGATAGCTACAAGCAAGACATCATATAGATGGGAAGTGCTGAAAGGAAAAATTTCAATAGAGTTCACCTCCCTACTCAGGACAACCACCTATTTTTCCATGAGGATATTCGATCCTTACAACGAGCCACTAAAGAGCTCCAAACACTATTACTTTTAATTCCCTTTTCCAATGGAAGTCCCAAATATTTGCATGGCAGTTGACCCCTCTTGAATCCTAGAATCCGCAAAATTTGAAGTTCACAGGGACAGTTTGAGTTAAAGAAAAAAACCTCAGATTTAGCCTTACTTACCTCTTGCCCAGAAGCCTGAAAATAGTCTTCTAGCATGCTTTTTAATCTTTGTGCTTCCTTTGCTGAAGCAGTACCAAACAACATTGTGTCATCTGCAAACTGTTGATGTGTGATATTGGGGAGGCTGCTAGTTACTTGCAATCCCTCAATCCAATTAGACCTCCTTGCATTGTCTTGCAATCTCCCAAGGGCTTCAGCGATTATAATGAACAAGAAAGGAGATAAAGGATCCCCTTGCCTCAGACCTCTTGAGGTAGTAAAGTATCCCTCTGGGGAACCATTACCCAATACAGAGAAACGTGGACTAGCCACCCACCCAAAAATCAAGTCTAGCCATTCCTTTTGGAAGCCGAAGGCTTCCATTACCTTGAAGAGAAATCTCCAATTCACTTTGTCATATGCTTTCCTGATGTCCAATTTCATTAGCATTGTCAGTTTCTTCAATTTTTGGATTAAGTGAATGACTTCTTGAGCAATTATCACCCCATCCAGTATTGATCGTCAAGGGACAAAGCTTGTTTGTTCCTCATATATGATAATGGGAAGAATCTTCTTCAGTCTATTGGCTATTACTTTAGCCAATATCTTATAAATCGTGTTACACAATGATATTGGGTGAAAGTCTTCCCATGAGTCTGGCTTCTCTTTCTTCGAGATGAGGGCAATTAGGGTGTTGTTAACTTCCTTTAGAACTCTTCTATTACTTCTATAATCTTCTATAGCTTCCCAAACATCCTTTCCCAAAAAACTCCAACATTTCTAAAAGAATGCTACCTAAAATCCATCTAGCCCGGGACCCTTCTCTGGTTGCATCTCAAAGACTACCTCTTTCACTTCGGCTTCAAATAATTTAGTGTTTAGAGCTCCCATTTGAGCATGAGAAATTAGCTTTGAAATGGAATGCAAGGAAGCTTTCTGTGATTCCATATTTGAACCCTCCCAGTCGTTAAGCAAGTTTTGAAAATATGAGATGGTTGATTCTCTGATTTCCATCAAATCTTCCATCAAGCGGCCATCCCCATCTTTCAAGCAAGACATTTTGTTAAGTTCCCTCCTAGCTTTTGTGGAGTTGTGAAAGAATTTTGAATTGTGATCCCCTACCTTCAGCCATACCTCCCTGGATTTTTGTCTCCAAAAAATATTTTCTTTAGCTAGGATTTCATTGAGTTTGTTAGAGAGGACCTATTGTTTCATGTAGCAGGCTTCATCCATCCCATTATTAATTATTTCTTTAGCTAGACTATCTAGTTCTTGCTCTGTTTTTAGTTTCTCTGTAAAAATATTCTTAAAGCTCACCTTATTCCATTGCTTGAGCTACTGCTTCATGAATTTTAACTTTGTAACCACATTAAACAAGCTTGAGCCCCCCAGAGAGCATTCCTTCCACCACCGTTCTATCAATCCCATAACATGAGGGTCCTTAAACCACATCATTTCAAATTTAAATGGACATCGGATTGGTCCCTTCTCCCCAACTATTTGGAGTTGTACTGGAAAATGATCAGACCTATTCCCAAAAATTATCTTGCTTTCGAAAGTAAAGGGAAAAAGACTCAAATTTCCTTTGAAGAAGAATCTATCTAGTTTTTCTGCTATACTGCCAAACCCTTTTTAGCGGTTAGTCCATGTGAAGTAGCCATTTCCTATGGGAATTTCCAATAGAGAATTTATGTCCACAAAGCTACAAAAATCTGATTGGGACTGTAGGACTTTCCCTGAGCCACCTTTCTTATCTTCTTGCCTAAGAATTGCATTAAAATCACCTATGATTATGCTAAAACCTTGATTCAACCCACTCAAGACCCCGTCCAGCTCAAGCCAGACCATCCTTTTCTGTATACTCAAAGAGGGTCCATAAATATTTATCAAATTAAAATGGAGGTTCAAAATCAAACTCCTTACCTTACACACCATCCAATGTCGACTCGATTTTAAGGGCTCTAATAGGACTAACTGAGGTTTCCAAATAATTATTAGGCCTCCCGCAGCACCCTCTACTTCCACCCCTATCCATTTCCACGTCCTCAGCTTTTTTCCAAAATTTACCAAGTCTGGTCCATCTAATTTTGTTTCTTGAAGAAGACAGATTTCTACATGACTCACTTCTACGTGGCGCCTAATGAGCCTCCATTTGTTAGGGGCATTTAAGCCCCTAACATTCCATGTTAATATTTTCATTATTGTTTAGGAAGGGCTCCACCCTTCCCTACTTTAATCATTGAGTCAATCTTTTGCTGCCCACTACCTTCCCCTTCCCATTTGCTCTTTTCTTGATTAGGGATTATGCCCCACTTTTTCTGTTCCCCGCAATCCAATGTAAGTTTGAGTAGATCCCTTCTGTGAATTCCTAATCTATTTTTTTCCACCATCAATTCCTCTATCATCTTTGTCTTCTTTCCTTATTGCGGGCTTAACAATTCCACTAGTTCTTCCCATTTTTCCACCAATATTTCTTCTAAACCTTCAGAGTCATACCCTGCCTCCGATGCTCCAGACTTTACTTTATCCACCACTGCTAGTTCCACCAATTCCCTCCCCACTTCTATCAAAGAATCCAGCTCCATGTTTTGACAACTGTCCCCCAAAATTTTCAGAGTTTCAAAAAATTTATCATCTAAATCCATGAGTTGATCCTCCTTTTCCTCCAATTCCTCCTGAAGCTCCTCCTCAATTATTTTTTCCTCTGACGATGGACTAGGTGTGCCATTCTATGAAGCGTCCATCAAAGGTTTCCCATTGTCCAAGTTCCTTTTTGTAGAGACCTTCATCTTCTTAGGTTGTGGCTTCATAACCCCTTCCTTAGGAGAGGAAGAGAGGTTTTTGGTTTCAATAAAAGTTTTGACTGACATCCTAGGAGGCTCCACTGAGACATCCAAAGAGTTGGATTTCCCTGCATCTTCTTTAGATTTCATACTGTGTTAGGTCGAATTTCGGTGGTAGAAAACGAGCAGCAAACAAAGTAGTGCAAATGCCACTAAGAACAACCTACACCTCAAGATTAGCCTAGTTGGATTCAACACACAATAAAAACAACAAATGGAACCTTTTACCTTGTGTCGAATCAATCCTTTGGTTGGCCCTTCGATCTTTAGTGTTGTATGCTCCTTGGATGGCAAGATGTAAGCTATATGATGATATGATAATGGATGCAAGTGGGTACAAGCATGAAAATGGCTAAGTATGGATTCTAAGAAAAAACTGCAAGAGTTTGGCTACAATGCATGATCTCCCCAAAATGAGAGAAAAGAGGGGGTATTTATAGAGATTTTGGAAATCTCTAGGGAAATGGACAGTCAAGACTGAGCCACCAAGATCAAGATCTAGGGCCAAGATGAGTTGAGAACTCACAAGCCCTCACATCTTGACATGTGGCATGTGATATGGCTTAAAATGGATGATGTGTACATGAGGTGGAAGGATAGTACTTGACATGGAGAGGGTACATGGTACCTTGGGATTGGGACAAGATCTCCTCATAAAGGAGGTACTTGTCTCCATGTGGGTGAGAGGACAAGTGGAGAATTAAAAATTCCTCAAATATTCTCATGGGGATGAGAGGAATTAAAATTCCTTTAAATGCATTTGGGGATTAAATGTGAATTAAAAATTCACGTGGGGAATGGAGATACCTTGTCCAAAAGGAGAAAGCATTTAATAGGGTTGACTTGATTAAGTGATTAAGGTTGTGCAAGTACTTGATTAGACTAATTAATGAAGATTAGAAGAGGGTTAGATTTCACATGTGACTTGATGTGACAATTCAAAGATCGCATGGGAAAGAGAAAAAGAAGTTTAATATTCCTTAGAAGGATAAAAGGAATTAAAAATTCCTTGACAAGTTGATTAGGCTAGTTAATAAAGGATTAAAGGAGGGTTAGGTGGCTAAGAGAGATTAGAGGCCAACTTGCAAAAGTTGGAGGATGTGATACATCCTAATCAAAGATTAGGCATGTGCACATCCCTAATGATGAGATTAGAAGATGGATTAGGATTTGGCATAAAGGGAATTAAATAAATGTCATATTTATTTAATTCATTTGATGAAAGGGGGAAAGTTATTTAATTATTTAACTAGATACCTTAGGGATTAGAAGAACTTTAGAGGGATTAATTAAATAAAGGATATTACTTAATTAATGGATAAGGTGATGTTTAGGAAAGGGATAAATTTGGATAAATTAAGTGTCCAATTTAGGTGTCTATTTTGCCCCTCTTTGAGATGGTGTTACGAAGTAGCATCATTTCAAAGAATATTAAAACATAGAACCTAGAAGAAGATGGTTAGATTGGGAAAGATGCCCTAGTCATTCAAAGGAGTGACTAGGAAGAGAAAAAGAAAATGATAAAAAATTAGGGATGAAGGATGCCCTCTCGAGAGGACATGTGGATTCAGGAGAATATGGGTGTGCTCTCGAAATGGATGAGATGATGTAATGGGGGATGAAGAAAATGATGCAAAGACAACAAGAGATTGGGAGGGGAGAGTGATGAAGGATGAATGGATGGGGGGGATTTTGATAGATGATAGGATGGGGGATACATGCAAGAGGATGGAATGGAAAGTGAAATGCAGTCCTAATATAATTTGCCATCTTTGGAACACTGATTTTTGCTATAGCAGAAGACACGATACACCAAGGTATAAATGACCAAGGCAGATTAGTGTCTAATGCATAAAACAAACACATCAAACAAGAAGGCTATCCCAACACCCCAAAGTCGCGATGACCTTGGTCGGGCCAGGTATTGGGATAACCACAAGCACACAAGGATGCCCCAGTGTAACACAAGACCTCAGAGATCTTGGTGGGTACTACGTGGGACAAGCTAGAAGACAAAGAAAAGATCAAGATACGCACCTATGTTGACTAGTCAAAGCACACCATGATATGATGGATCAAGGCGACCATGACAAGTGATGATAGGGAGCTCAAATGATAAACAAAATCCAAAAGCATCAAAAGATCGCAATCAATTTCAAATTTCCTTTGCCATAGGATCACGGGGATGGATGGGATTGATGATGTCTATTAGGAAGGATGCATCCTGTTGAGACCAATGATGGATACTAAGCTATAAGATTGATATGACACAAGATATTCAGAACCGATTGGATCTGATGATGCAAGTGGATCTTGTTGGTTGAGAACTAGCTAGATAAGGGCATAGGTTGATGACACAACACAAGATACATGACACAAGATAAGAGACTCGATGGATGACAAAGATGGGACAAACAATAGGAACAAGAGTTGAAGACCGATGATAGATGATAAAGGATCAGATGGACAAAGTAGAAAGACTGATGGTGGAACCCTGGGGGCGGATCAAATGATCAACCTTGCCTACGTGAAAGCGTAGGGGCAACGTAGTTCGACGAAAGACCAACGATAGACAATGGATGAAGGATGATGAGATAACCCTAGATAAGGGGATAAAATGATTGGATCGACACGATGGGACTAGATAGACTTATTGGATTAGATAGGATGATGGTCATCACGAAGCTTAGGGATGGGATAGCTATCAAGAGATGAATTGGTGGGATGATATGATGGATAGATGAATGATTCCTGGAGCTAGAAGATGAAGGTTTTGAATAGATGAAAGATTACTCAGAATGAGTAAACAATTGATCGGGATTGTTGAATGAGAGTTCGAAATGATAAGAGGATGTTTGAGATGAATGAATGTTTACTTGGAATGAGTAAATGGATGTTTGAGATGATAGATGAAGGTTCGAAATAGATGAATGTTTACTCAAAATGAGTGAATGGGTGATTAGAAGGGATGAATAGGATGAGTGAAGGGATGATTAGAATGAATGAATAGGACAAAATTGAAGAATATGGTGAGAGGGATCTTAAGATTTATTTTGATATCAAAAGATCTTGACTGCAAATGGACTAAAGCTCATATTAGGGTTTCGGTTAAGCTCAGACTGGGATTAGATGAAAGCTTAGATCAAGGTTGGATTGAAGATAATAATGATTGGAGGATGTGATGGGATTGATTCTACACCAAGTTTCAGAGTTTAACGGACGTAAGGTGTTGACAATCAGATTTTTCCAAATTTGGCAATTTTCAAAAATTGTCAAATTTTGCCATTTTAGGAAACTTCATGGTCATACGTTTGAGAGTTCAATTTTTTCCCAAAAAATACCCAAAACAAAGATAGGATTAATTGCCAACTAACATCCCAAATTTGAGACATGCATTTTAAGTTATTGACAAAAATAATTTTTCAAAATGCTGAAAAAAACACTAAATTGCAATTTTGAGGGTGAAGATGAAAGTTTGAGGCCCCGAAAATGTGGCGAAATGGGATCCAAGGGAATTACATTTAATTGGGAATCCACATGTCATCTCATAATGCATCCACCCGCAAAATTTCAGCTCAAACGGATATCTGAGTCAAAAGTTATGGCCTCTGGAAGTTTCAACATAAAAATCAAAACTCTCGAAACAAATTCTAGATGATTGGGATGGATGACCCGATGATGAAGGGGGTGATTTCGGTGATAAAACGATGATCCAAAGAGCAAAAAAAATAAAAAATAAAAAAAGTTGGAAGGAAGGGTGGGTCCGCCTGAGGACTGGGGCGGGTCCGCCCATGCACCGGGGCAGGTTCGCCTGCGGACTAGGGCGGGTCCGCCCCTGCAGCGGGGCGGGTCCGCCCGTGCACAGGGGCGGGTCCGCTCATGCACCGGGGTGGGTCCGCCCTTGCACCGGGGCGAGTCCGCCCATGGATTGGGGGGGTCCACCCGCAACCAGGCGGGAGCCCACCCAGACTAGGGTGAGGTCAGGGATCCGGCAAGGGGATAGAGGAAGATGGCGCAAAAGAAGTGGAAGTGATGATGACGAAATAGATGGAACTGGGTGGCATGGAGAGTAGCCTATAGCTAGATACCAATTACAAGGGATTATGTGATGGGATGAGGGTAGAGGATGGGGGGAGGAAAATGATTATTTGGATGGATTGGATGGAGGGATAAGGATTTGGATGAGGAAAAGGTGACCAGATGGATAGATGAAAATGAATGTCATGATGGAGGGATAGGAAGATAAGGATGGGGAGATGGATATAAGGATTGTTTGGATGGATGATTAGGAAGAGGTGGCTAGATGGATTGATGACAAGGGATGTTATTATGGAAGAATAGGAAGATAGGGATGGGCAGAGGAAAAGGATTGTTTGGATGGATCGGGTAGAAGGATAGGGATTTGGATGAGGAAAAGGTTACAAGATGGATGGATGGAAATGGATGCTAGGATGGAAGGATAGGAAGATAAGGATTGGGAGATGGATTTAACGATAAAGAGATGAGGATAGGGAGATGGAAGGGATTGCTTTCATGGAATAAATAATGTTTGCAAGGACTATATTACCAAAAAAGATAGATGCCCCCACTCTAGATATTGCATGTGCAGGAAGGCATGAAGGATGCAAGACCAGTGGATGGGAAGATAAAGGCGCTAGATGGATGAAGATAGGATGGGTGATTAAGGGATATGATAGAGCATGTGTGAAGGGAATGTATACCAAGAGGTGTCCAAAGCATGTTTATATGTTTGCCCCTATCATTATCAAGATCACAAGGAGGATAGAAGGATTGGGATAAATGAGATATATCACACAGGATATGTAAGATACGTAAGATGGAAGGGATGACTGAAAGGATGTATAGCAAGAAGATGGGTGCATAGCAGGAAGCATAGTGGATGGAGGGAATGCATATTAGGAAACTGGCCCCAAGTGCAGATGGGGATTTACGCATGACGCCTATTTGCCAGGTTTTCATCATGGTACTTATCCAAGGTGCTTGTTTTCCAAGTTTTCACCATTGGATGTATTATTTCTCTTTACTATTTTATTTGATTTTTTTGACTTTTTTAGATTTTTGAACTTTTTTGGATTTTGGACTTTTTGGATTTTTTGGCTTTTTTGGCATGCAGAAGGAGATGGATAAGGATAGGGAGGAAAATAAGTGTATTTAGGAGACATGCGATATAAGCATTAAGTTCCATATGAGGTATTAAGAGCTCATGTTCGAACCGACTATGGAATGTTGGTACAACCTTATTATGGGGAATGGATTATGCAAAAGGATGAATTAGAGGGATTTGATGGGGGGAGATATGTGGGGTAATGGATGGGATCCTGGAAAGGGTATGGATAGAAAGATGGGGTGGTGAGTTCAGGACCAACATTGGCACATATGGTGATGGATGTGAAAAGATAAGAGGATTAATGGATGGGGAATGTGGGGATAATGGAGGAGATGGAATAGTGAATTTCGGGATATAGGGACCCAAAATAGACTTAGGAGATGAAAGGGGTGTATGATTAGCTTTTGGATTAGCAACTTTGGATGTTCTTACAGATTTTTCATTTGATGGCATTGCATCTTTTTTCTTTGGGATCCACATGGTTTTGATCTTTGCTTTGCTCGGCCTTTGTGGCCGATTGGCTTGATTTGGATTATGGATTTGATTTTTCTTTTCTTCAACATGTCATTTAGAGGGGACATGGGGAGCTTTAGATTCATGTGGATGTTTGGATTTATGTAGTTTTACTTTAGCATCTAGAGTTATTTTATTAGCAATGGGATGGGTGTGAGGAGATGGACGATGTGGAGCAATGGAGGTAGGATGATGATGATTATGTGTAGATAGAGGGTGTGCAGGTATGTGCCTTTGTTGATCCTGATTATGGGATATGCGAAGGGATTTTTATGATGGATGACATGGATAGGTGTTGGATGGATGAACGAATGAGATGGAGGAGGTGATCTTGGGATAGATGGATCCAAGATGGATGGAGTAGATGAAGGACAAGAGATGGTGGATGGAGGGATGTAAGGATCCAAGATGGATGGAGTAGATGAAGGAGGAATATGGATGGTTGTTTTGAGGTGATATGATAGAGGAGGAGGGATGGCAACATATGATCTAGCAGAGTGATGGGAAAAGCCAGAAGTTCTTTTGGAAAAGGCTCGTTGAGGATGTCTAGAGGTTGTACCAACATTTTTAGATTGTGAGTCTTGTGAAATAGATCCAAGACCTTGCATGCAGATTTGTTCTTTGACTTGGATGGGCTCTAAAATACCTTGCTCATGAAGGCCTAGACCTTTTCCTTGATAGTTCATTTTCTTGAGCATGCGATCCATGATAGGATTTGTGTTATTCTGAAAACATGATGCGAGTTCGTTAGTAGGTGGAGGATGATGGGTGGTAAATACACTATGCTTTTCTTCTGCAAGGAGGCCACCATGGAAGAATGTGAGAGTACCAAGGGGATATGCAAGCGATGTAGGGATAGCAGTTTGAGATGATGATGTGGGATCATGAGAGGGAGATGATGGGATAGCAACATTTGGATGGGTGGTATCAGGGGAGGGATTAGGGGATATGATAGGATCTGGATTTGTGGTAGTGGGCTCATGCAATGGAGATGGAGATGGAGTGATGGGATCTTGAATGACAAGGGGATCATGGAATGGAATGGGTGGGGGACTGTGATCTTGAGATAGACTAGATGGGATGGTAGGATCTTGATCTAGAGAAGGGGATATGTCGACATGCTTTGGATCAGGCTCTTGGCATGACTTATCATGTGTGGGAGGCATGATAATGGAGTCTTGGTGGGACTCTTTAAGTGGGAAGGATGGAGGCATGGAGAATTCAATGCAGTCATCGGAATGGGTTTTAGTGACACTAGGAGTGGGAGAAGTTGATTGGATTTGGGTGTCGTTGATGGGTTCGACTACTCTTGGAGTAGGAAGTGGGTATTTAATGGATTCGGTAGATGTGATGGTAGGAGATGGTGGCTCAGTGGATTCAAAGGATGTGATGGTTTCGATAGTTTGAGTGATGCGAGGGGTGGTATCATCAATGATAGGTGTTGGGTGGAGAAGGGCCTCATCACTAATGATCGTGGATGATGGGTTGGGATGGCACGATTCCACAACTTCAAGGTGTGGAGTGGGAGATGTATTCTTTGTTATAAGTCCTTGGAGAACTTCTGAAATGAGAGACTTGGATACTCTAGGCTGAGATGGTGTGGTATGACTGGATGAAGGATTAGGGATTGGTAGGGGATTA
This sequence comes from Sequoia sempervirens, assembly GCA_007258455.2. Lineage (NCBI taxonomy): Eukaryota > Viridiplantae > Streptophyta > Pinopsida > Cupressales > Cupressaceae > Sequoia > Sequoia sempervirens. Next base: position 24,454 of record VDFB02062131.1, on the reverse strand, counting down.
GGGCTATGGATTGGTGGACAAGGATTAGATGGGGGAATGGGATTGGATGCAAGACTAGGAATAGATGGAGGATGAAGACTAGATGAAGGGTTAAGATAGGGGTATTGGCATGGTGAATTAGGACACGAGGATGCAGGTGGTGGATTAGGATGGGAATATTGAGGTGGCAGATTGAGATAGGTTGGTGCGGATGTTGGATTAGGATAGGAAGGTGTGAATGTAGGATTAGGATAAGGAGATTGGTATGGAAGATTAGGGTAGGGGGTATATGTAGATGAAGGATTGAGATAGGAGGATGTGGACGGGGGATTAGGATAGGGGGATTGTGATGGCAGACTAGGGTAAGAGGATGCGGGTGTTGGATAAGAGGATGATGTAGATGAAGGATATGATAGGTATGATGGATATCCCTTGTCATAGGCAGCATAGGGAGCATGATTAGGCATGAATGAAGACATAACAGGATAACTCAAAGGGGTGATTGGATTTTGGAAAGCGAGTGGAGAAAACTTATTAGCAATGATAGTGTCAAGGGGATCTATGTCACATTCCTCTTGATCGACAAGACTTTCATTATCGTTGTCGACATAATTAGGGTTTCCCTTGACCACTATTGATGGAGGATAAGGATTCATGATGATGAAAGGATAAAGAGGATGGATCAAAGATAATGGATGGAAATGGACTAAAGCTCAAATTGGGATTTAGGGCAAGCTCAGATCAGGATTGGATTAAAGCTCAGATTAGGATGATTAGATGATGCGATGGGATTGATTTTGGTGATTGGATTTGATTATCAAAGGATGATTACGACACCAAATCTACTTCAAGATGGAAGTAGATTGATTGGGTCGAAGGTGATTGGATAAATATGCGATTGGATTGGATTGATCGATTGATTGATAAGATTGACTGATGGATCAAATAGTATGATGAGAGGGATTGTAAACCCCGTTTAGAGATTATCCTAGGTAACTTAGGATGCTGATTGATTAGATTAAAGGATAAATGTATGATTGTGGCACTGAATCCACTTTGAGATTTAAATTGGATTGATTGGGCTGACGATAATGATTAACTTAGGATGGATGACAATCCTAAGAGGATGCTGATGATGACGATCAGATCAGATACTCAGGTCAATTTGGATAATAACCTGAGACAAAGTTCAAGGGATTTGGATGGGGAAAATGATGATTTGATTGGAGAAATGGATGATAGAAATAAATGAATGTTTGCTCAGAATGAGTAAACGAATGATTAGACTAATAAGACGAGAGTTCAAAATGATGAAAGGACGTGTTAAATGGATGAACATTTACTCAGAATGAGTAAACGGATGATCAGAATGATAGAACGAGAGTTTAGAATGATGAAAGGATGTGTTAAATGGATGAACGTTTACTCAGAATGAGTAAACGGATGATTGGAATGAAAGAACAAGAGTTCAAAATGATGAAAGGATGTGTTAAATGGATGAACGTTTACTTAGAACGAGTAAACAGATGATCAGAATGAAAGAATGAGAGTTCAAAATGATGAAAGGATGTGTTAAATGGATGAACGTTCACTCAGAACAAGTAAACAGATGATTGGAATGATAGAACGAGAGTTCAAAATGATGAAAGGATGTGTTAAATGGATGAATGTTTACTCAGAATGAGTAAATGGATGATCGGAATGAAAGAACGAGAGTACGGAATGATGAAAGGATGTGTTGAATGGATGAACGTTTACTCAGAACGAGTAAACAAAGAGAATGGTAGGGTATGGCCCCCTCAAGTAGGTGAATGGGGAAGGAAAAGGTGCCTCAGGAAACTTCTTAAAAGTATGAGGTATATTTCATTGGAAAGAGCACAAAAAATTGAGAAGATTGACGCTTGAATGGAAGAAAACGGGTTAATAGTGTGCAAATGGCGGGGCATATATGGCTATCTATCAGGGAAAATCCGCCTATCTATTAGGTTAGGTCCGCCCCTAGATGAGGGAAATTCCACCCAAGGAGAAAAAGTTGGTCAAAAATGGCCAAAACAAGCTCCAAAAGGATTGTTAATAGGGCAAGTCCGCCCCTGGATGAGGGAAAGTCCGCCCAAGGAGCAAAATTTGGTCAAAATCCACCAAAACAGGCTCTAAAGGACTAGTTTTTAGGTCAGGTCGGCCCCTGGATGAGGGCAAGTCCACCCAAGGAGCAAAAACTGATGAAACTAGGTCAAAATCAGGCTCCAAAGGACCAGTTTTAGGGAAAATCCACCCCTGGATGAGGGAAAGTCCACCCAAGGAGCAAAAGTTGATCAAAATCCACCAAAACAGGCTCCAAAGGACTAGTTTTTAGGTTAGGTCTGCCCCTAGATGAGGGAAAGTCTGCCCAAGGAGCAAAAACTGATGAAAATAGGTCAAAAATAGCCTTCAAAAGACTAGTTTTTAGGGCAAGTCTGCCCTTGGATGAGGGCAAGTCACCCAAGGAACAAAAACTAATGAAAATAGGTCAAAAATAGCCCTTAAAAGACTAGTTTTTAGGGAAAATCTGCCCCTGGATGAGGGCAAGTCCACCCAAGGTGCAAAAACTGAAGAAGCTGGGTCCAAAACAGGCTCCAAAGAGTCAGTTTCTAGGGCAAGTCTGCCCCTGAATGAGGGAAATTCTACCCAAGGATGAAAATTTGATAAAATTAGGTCAAAATCAGGCTCCAAATGACCAGTTTCTAGGGAAAATCTGCCCCTGGATGAGGGCAAGTCTGCCCAAGGATGAAAAACTGATGAAACTAGGTAAAAATCAGGCTCCAAAGAGTTAGTTTCTAGGGAAAGTCCACCCTTGGATGAGGGAAATTCCACCCAAGGATGATTTAACTTGACTTTTGACAAAAAAGACCAAGGCAAAGGACTGAAAATGCAATGGCCATCAATCAAAAGGCTATAGTAAAATGAAGGAAATCAGACAATCACTGGTTTCGCACAAAGAAAACAAATTAGACATTCACAAGCCTAAGTCTAGTAGAGAGGAAATAGTCAACAAAGTCCTCTAATCTAGGATGAACATGGCTACTAGGGAGTCCTTGATATACACCCGATACGTGAGGCCCAAACCGTGAATACCAACCAGTTACAAGTGTGAGTCGGGAACCTAAAAGGCTTGGACCAACTCTTCACATCATCTCGATGCTTCGCCAATTACAACATTGTTGGATTGAGGTACAACTTTTGCTCTCCCCCCTTTATATACCTCGTCGGTACGCATGGTTGGAATCGTCCCTTGGGGTGATGAAATCCCCAAGCAAGTCCCACTAAGAAAAATAAAATGGGTAGACTTAAAGGATGTGGTAAGCTACAATTTCTCGTCACCCAGGATCACCGAATGGCGCAAGGGGATTGGATACGTCAAATAGCTCACCCAAAAACACACATACAAGGTTGATTGACCCCTTTTAATTAAACTATGTTCCTAATTAGGGGTTAAGAACCCTTAAAATAGTTAAAAATTGCTAAAAAACTAAAATTTCACCTTTCAAAAAAGCTACCTAGGGAAAATTCGCCTATTTGTGAGGGAAAATCTGGTTGTCTGGGGCAAATCCGGTTGTTTGTCAAGTTGCGTCCACCTGTCTGTTAGGTCGGGTCTGCCCCTCTATGAATTTTTTTTCAAAAAAAACACTTTCTGGTATCTAGGAAGGGCAGGTCCACCCCTGGAGAGGGTCAGGTCCGCCTATGGAGGGCGGGTCTGCCTGTCTGTTAGGTTGGGTCCACCCCTCTGTGACTTGTACCTACAAAAAGTCAAAAAATAAAAAAACATGAAAGCAAGAGACCCGTTTGTGGGTCCCACTGGGCGTGCCAAAAATGTGATAGGTTGAATTTGGGTGGTAGAAAATGAGCAGCAAACAAAGTAGTGCAAATACCACTAAGAACAACCTACACCTCAAGATTAATCTAGTTGAATTCAACACACAATAAAAACAACAAATGAAACCTTTTACCTTGTGTCGAATCAATCCTTTATTGGTCCTTTGATCTTTAGTGTTGTATGCTCCTTGGATGGCAAGATGCAAGCTATATAATGATATGATAATGGATGCAAGTGGGTGCAAGCATGAAAATGGCTAAGTATGGATTCTAAGAAAAATTTGCAAGAGTTTGGCTACAATGCATGATCTCCCCAAAATGAGAGAAAAGAGGGGGTATTTATAGAGATTTTGGAAATCTCTAGGGAAATGGATGGTCAAGATTGAGCCACCAAGATCAAGATGTAGGGTCAAGATGAGTTGAGAACTCACAAGCCCTCACATCTTGACATGTGGCATGTGATATGGCTTAAAATGGATGATGCGTACATGAGGTGGAAGGATAGTACTTGACATGGAGAGGGTACATGGTACCTTGGGATTGGGACAAGATCTCCTCATAAAGGAGGTACTTGTCCCTATGTGGGTGAGAGGACAAGTGGGAAATTAAAAATTCCTCAAATATTCTCATGGGGATGAGAAAAAGAATTTAAAATTCCTTTAAATGCATTGGGGGATTAAATGTGAATTAAAAATTCACATGGGGAATGGAGATACCTTGTCCAAAAGGAGAAAGCATTTAATAGGGTTGACTTGATTAAGTGATTAAGGTTGTGCAAGTACTTGATTAGACTAATTAATGAAGATTAGAAGAGGGTTAGATTTCACATGTGACTTGATGTGACAATTCAAAGATCACATGGGGAAGAGAAAAAGAAATTTAATATTCCTTAGAAGGATAAAAGGAATTAAAAATTCCTTGACAGGTTGATTAGGCTAGTTAATGAAGGATTAGAGGAGGGTTAGGTGGCTAAGAGAGATTAGAGACCAACTTGCAGAAGTTGGAGGATGTGACACATCCTAATCAAGGATTAGGCATGTGCACATCCCTAATGATGAGATTAGAAGATGGATTAGGATTTGGCATAAAGGGAATTAAATAAATGTCATATTTATTTAATTCATTTGATGAAAGGGGGAAGGTTATTTAATTATTTAACTAGATACCTTAGGGATTAGAAGAACTTTAGAGGGATTAATTAAATAATAGTGATATTACTTAATTAATGTGGATAAGGTGATGTTTAGACAAAAGAGGATAAATTTGGATAAATTAAGTGTCCAAATTTAGGTGTCTACAAATACAACCCAAAGATCACACCAAATTGTTTCGCATTAGGGAATCACACTCTAGTTTTTGAACCTAGCTTCCGTAGTCTGCTAAAAGTTCAATCTCACTCCATATTTTCCTATCTAGTTTATTCTCCACACATATGCACACATAAGTTTGATTTTTCTTTTTCATCTTCCTTTCCTCTGTGCATACGAATGTGCCCAATTGATTTCCTATTTCCTCTAGTATGGAAGAGGCCCAATATTCTTGAGGAATATTGGGTAAACTATACTAGTCTTGTAAGGTTTCCATCACATGATTAGCCAAGTCAAAACCAACTGTCCATTGCCTTAAATAAAAACCACACCCATCTAGAACCTAGACACCTTTAACTATTTCATCTCTTATTTTCCTAGAGGGACATATTACCAGGAACCCCAGCGTTCTTTCCACCACTTTACCAGATAGTCCCAGTTAAGATCCATTCCATACCATTTCCCAAGCAAGCCTAGTTGTTTTAGACGCAATACTTCTGCTTGCAATTTCAAAGAGCTTATTACTTTTTTGGCTCTTCTGCCTTTTGATTCATTGAAAGAAAGTGAACCATGTTGTCCCCTATCCCCATCTGAGATTTCTTCCCGTTCTTCCTCCCATTCCTTGAAAGATGGTTTTTTTTGCCAAACCATTCCACCATTCCCATTTCTGCAATTAGGGTTTCTTCTAGGACCCTATCTGCCCAGCTAGGGAAGACCAGATTGTCCTCTTTTTTTGTCATTTTGTTGTTGTGGTCTATGAAAAGCTTCATTTTTGTACTATCCATACTTTTTTCGTCCTCAAGGAGAACTTTCTCCTCTATTTGTGTGAAGATTCCTGTGAGCCTGGTCCTCTTGAAAGCGACCATTCTGAGCACTATTTTGAGGATGGGCCCATCTTTCTTCCTTCCAGACATGCTCAAAATTCCCTCTCATGTTCCCTATGGGTCCCTCATGTCCTCTTCCTCCACGCCTAAGTTCATCCGACCATTGCTTTCCTCCATGACTGTTGCAGAGCTCATTCGTCATTTTGTAAGACTTGCACCTTTTTATTCATCGAATAATATTTATTTAATTTGTTCAAAATAACATCATGTAGTTAATATTGAAATATATTTTATGTTATATTATTTTATATGAATTGATGATGTTAATCCTTATACAAAAGTAAAGACATCTCTTTTTGCTATAACATCTACCTTCAATCCACACATTTTAAAACTATATTACATAGTTGTAGTCCATATTTTTGTGCTCTTAATTATATTTTCAATACACTTTACTTGGTTTTTTACATTGTGAACTATTGAGGAAAACTAGAATTTGATTGTTATATGTCAATGACGAAGCTCAATCTTATTTTGCACTTGGAAAGATACACAATTTACATTGACCCTTAGATGAGATGTTGAAAGTAAATGGGGGACTCTAGCACATTATATTTGAATTTGGTCTCTCTCCTTTCTTGAAAAATGTTAATAATCTATATACCAAAATATATAACACTCAATTTTTATTTTTTATAAACTATTATGATTGAAAACAAGGTTTATTTATGTCCATCCAAGCTAATTCAATTGAGTGTATATAAATAAGCATAAATTATTATATAGATAATGATATTTTTCATTTTAGGAAATAGTTGAGTTTGGAGGGTTACTTAGCTCCATGACTAAAGAATGAATACTTTTGACAAAGGTTCTAGAATATTTGATCTCTGGATTGGAAGTGTTTTCTCTCTACCAAATGAATCTATTCAATTTTTCACTAATCATTTATATTAATTAAAGTCAAATCCAGTCCTTCAATTTAAGTTTGTGATTGAAAACTCATAATTATGCTCTAAACTTAATCGTGCAAGATATATAATATTGATTTGTACTTTGTTTGAATGAACTTCACTTAAATCTTCTTTCTAATATGAGGGTCGAGACTATTTAAGGATATCTTGGAAAGGTGTCTAAGAATATTTTCATTCGCACTAACTATGTTATTTTGGGTTCCATCTTGATGGTCATGCATATAAATATATTTTCCTTCCAATTCCTTAAAAGCAACATGTTCTTTTTGGGTTTCTTCTATTATACAACTATGGTTAATTTTTTCCTATGATTCTTCTAATTTTCTATTTTGACTATTTTCATCAGAATGACTTCCATGCCCTTGTAATATAGATATTCAAAATCTATAGAATCAACTATGTGATGTTGGTATTGTTCACCTTTATTAATTTCATCTACCATATAATATAAACCTTTGAAATAACTAGAGTCAATTGTTCTATACCAGGATGGTTTACCTTTTTGAAGTTCTATATTATCCTTGAGATCTTCTAACTCCTAAATTAATTCCCTTGAGAAAAGTGCTCTACATATATTTTAAATTTATCTTCCCATAGGTAATGTTCTTTGCATATAAGCATATTATCACTTGCAACATCTATGTCACTTTGGTGTGCATCTTGATGATCATTCTCATCAAGCTCAACACCTTCGAATTACTTAAATCTAATAGGTTCTTGTTGAATTTATTCTTTGTTAAGAGTATGACTAAAAATTCCTTTTATTCTTATAATTCTTCATATTCACCATTTTTATCACAATTGCTATCATCTCCCTAATAATCTTCAAAATATCTATAATCAACTATCTCATATTGGAATTGTTTGTTTTTATGAATTGCATCTGCTAGAAAAATTTCCAAATCCTCCTTTATGTTAATCCTCTCTTGCAATAATTTCTCCATATTGGAATCAAATTTATCCAAGTCCCGTAGGCATTTATCATTGCATAGAATCAACTCTCCATTTGCACCAATCATGTCATGTTTATATACATCTTGGTGAACATGTAGATCAGTTTTTGTACATTCAAATTCCTTAAACAAATATGCCTCCTACAATTCCAGTTCTTCAATATGACATAAGTTCTCTTTAGATTACTTTAATTCTCTCATGTTAGACTTTTTAAAGCAACCGAAACCTCCTATTTAGTCTTCTAGTTTATTCGAATAAACATCTTGTGAATGTTCTTCCTTGTCATAATTTTGACCTTCACTTGAACCAATATTCCCTTCCAAGTGTTCCTCTTTGAATAGAGTAATATCCTATTTTTAATTAAAATTTTGGAGTTGCCTCTCTTTTTGTTCTCATTGTATATCTTCCTCTAGAGTTTCAAAATTCTACATGCTACTAGTCTCCTTGTAAGCTACATATTTTCTTTGTCAATCTTTTAAACATTTACATTAACTACTTTCAAGGGTACATGATTTTGTTTGAAATACATAGAGAACTATCATTTTCCTTTAAACCAACCATACAATGCTCCCTATTCCCACTATACCATATATTTTTGTATAATCCAATATATATTTCCCAAATTCCTTAATTCCTTCCAAACCATATAAAAATAGCTAGTTTCTACTCAACAACTTGATCTTCTATATACACCCACCTAATTCTACAAAACTAAAAACTTCTTCATTTTTTCTAACCCATTAGAAGAATAAATCCACCAAGATCCACCACGTTAATTAGCTTAGATCTACCTTTTCCTTTTGAACTTAACATTAGAACACAAACCAAATAGGGTTTGGCGATTGGATAAATTCCCAAAAGGATATCCAATTCATTAGCGTTTGGTTTCTTTGTTGCAAAGAGGGCATACTCGATGTGTGTAATTGATTAATATAATTGACATAACTCTATATTTGAAAATGCAATTGATCACATAGATGAAAATGAAAAAATATAGAAACATATATAGATCTAGAAAATAGAGATAGAGGGGCACTTATAGAAGAAATTTGATCTTGAAATGTATGGAAAAGGTTGTGAACATCCTAGTGTGGGTGTTTTGGGATAATAAGAAGTCCATACAACCTATCATAGTCTTCTCTATGATTTTATATAACCTATTACTGGAAAAAGTTCTAGATCTGACCTATACACATGAAAAGAGGAGAAAGATGAAATCAAGTATAGGGGTTTTACTTAGTGAAACCCAATTTTTGGTGTTCCTATCTCCATAATAATAAATAATGATGGTATAAATCACATCCCCTAGGTCGAGTATAGGGAAATTAAATAATAAATGATTGTAATAAATAAATGATAATTGATAATGTTACCTTCAGTATTAAACCAATGATGAAGTGATGTCACACCATAAGTTGCCACAAAGAGTTAATGAATAATGCATAAATTTCCTTGAACACCTACAATAGGTTAGTCCATAACACAATACATTTCTATAGAAAGAATGAAAAGAAAAAGTCACATGTATAGATTCATTGTTTACACATAATAATTTCTCATAGTTTATAATAGAGTGTATATGTTCCCCGATAAGGGCATGGTTTAGTGGTCAAGTTGCTTGGTTGTAGTGTTGGCCACTAGGGTTCAAACCATCATTGATTTAATGTGCTCTCAAGCCTTGTTCCTTCATTGGGCCATCACGCTCACGGGTTTGGTAGTTTCTTGTGGTTTCTTGTACCTGGTTCATAGCTCTGGTCAAAAGCATTTACCCCTAATAATATGGGTGTGTTGCACCTGTTTTTTTTTAAGAGTGAATATGTTCAAATGAGATGAAAAAATGTTTTTATATTCATCCCAATTGATCTTTTTTGGATATAGGAAAACTTGGATCATATTTTTAAATCACTAAATGTCAACACCAAAGTGATAAATATTTTAAAAGCACCATTTTAGAACTATGGTTCCCTCACCCTAGTTCAAGTGTTTTTAGCTTAAAATTCTAGGGATGTCAGGGATTTTAATATATGTTCTCAATCTAGCCCCAAAATGAATAAATTGGTAATATAATCAATCATGTGTGCAAAATAGGGTGTCAACATAGTTCAAAATTGTCAAGGGTGACAATTTATGATGCTAAATTTAGCCTCCACTTTAGTGAGGGTATGATGTTGTATTCATATTCATACTAAAGGTATGGAGAATATAGGTTTCTTTATTAAAATGTTGAAAATACAAGATGACAACAAGTTGAGAGATGTGATAACCTGCAAATTTAGGATCCTATCAATCCAAAAAGTCAATATAAACATAAAGCAGGTATATCACATGCAAGACAAGGAAAAATTCAATCATACATAAGGCATACAATGAGAAACAATGGATAAAACATAAATTCATACACAAAGTATGTGGTAGGAAACCCTATTTCTCTAAAGGGTTTTTCCTTTTTGAAGCATTATTCAAAATAATGCCTTCTTTTATGATTGACATGGATTTGTGCTCAAAGTTTAAACTTGCACGTATGGTAGTGCCATGTGTTAAAATGGTGTAGCCACTATCGAATTTGGAGGCTATAATCAAGGTGTAATGCACCAAGACACCACATGGAAACTTCAAACACCAACTAAAATGAATGAGTAATGTTGTCATTTCATCAAGTGCTCACCCTCTTGTAAGACATGTGTCAAAGTGGCATAGTCTGAAGGAACTTTTTAGCATCACAAAAAATATATGATGCACGATTGGCCAGAACTCTTGATGAGTCCACTATGAACAAAAGACAAACTCCAATGAGTGGCCTACTCATGTGTGTCCTAAGGAATGAATGCTCATGATTGACACTCAATTATGAAGGATCACAAGTGGTTGCTAGTTAAACCATGGATGGAGATGGGGTGCACAAGCACAAGAGAGGGTCTAATCTTTTCAGTTATGATGGTTCCCATCTCATTGTGAATGGCTTTCTTTATAGGCCCTACATGGAATTTTTGTGCTAGGTTCTATTCTTTTTTAGCTCTTGTTATTGAGTCACATAAGAGAAAAATTAGAAGGAATTTATTATTTTCTATAACACAAACCTTAGTATGTTATTTTTCTTGAAGAATAAAATTGAATACATAAGAATTATCCCATGTTTTTCTTTGCTATGTGTTTAAGCTCTATTTATTTACTCAAATTCATACTTTGTTTCTATCAAAATTTTTGCAGTAGTAATTCATTCCCTTCCAACTTTTATAATTTTAGTTATTTTAATGTATGTAGATTTTTTAACCATGTTTGATACTCTTTCAAACTTCTATAGAAATTAGTTTAATTAAGATGGTATTATGCTATATAAGGTTTAAAATGATGTAAAAGATTGGTGCATCACCTCAGAATAGTTTTCTTCATCCATTGTCTTTGATTTATTCTCCCCTTTTCTCCATCCTCATTAACAATGAAGAGTCAACTTCTAAAATCTTGAAGGTCGTTCTATAGAGTGCATCCTAGTGCCCTATTTATAGAACTTCCCATAAACTATGTCCCTTAGGTGTTAGCAATAGTTGTCAAAAGAATTTTCTAGCACACGTGATGTGACTAAAATATTTTTAGCTAGTGAAGAAGTGGGTCTATGAGTCAAAGGCCCATCACCAGATTATTAACAACCTATAATCTAGGATTACTCTTACCTTCGTTGGTGACTATTAGATGAAAAAGAACTACAGGAAGTGGAACAACCAAAAATCAAGTGCAAACTCAGATGGCTCATCCTGAGCCCCCAAGGAATTTTGTAGCATGGAATAGTAGTAGCCCACTCATTCCTCCAACCCATCCAATAGTGTAGGATCCCATTCCTGCTAAAACCCTAAAGGTTATCCCTAAATTCATAGGAGAAGATTTAATAAATTGATGGAACATTTGCAAGATGTTGTGGACATGTACACGATGCATCATGTGATAGAGAAAATTGTTTCCTTAAGGGTGCTCACTGCTTCCTTTAAATGAAAAGTGCTAGATTGGTATATATACCTAACTCCTAATTCAATTTCTACATAGGATCAACTCAAAGGGTGAAAAGTCTTCCTTACTTCAACAATTGATAACCATAAAAACGGCTCCTCAAGAAGCTACCACAAATTTTAACACCAAGTTTTACAAAACTTGGTAGAGGATACCCATAATATCCAGACCCCTACTGGGTATGGTTATTTTTTTCTACTTGAAGACTTTTAACTCTGATATAGTTGTAATGATCTAGTCATTAGGGGGATAGACCTTTTTGGATGCATGTGAATTGGTTGTTAGAGTCAAGAATAATCTTATAGATGTTGGAAAGCTCTCTCCTTGGTTGCCTATGTTAGTTTTCCTAAAGATACTACCTTGATTATTTGAAGATGCTCCTAGTACATCTGCCATGCCTTTTTTAATATATGTGTATCCTAATGCACTAGCTAGTATAGTAGTTTCCTACATCCTTGACTGTAGAAGTGAGTGAAATGAAGAATTTTTTGTGAACCTTTTCAAAGGAGATACTTAACCTTAAAAGGTAGAAAGTTGCACTTCCTAAGACCCCTTTCCAAAAATTTCAAGGCAATAGACCTTCCTTTGGTCATAATCAGTACCAGGGAGGAGTGCAAGCAAACATTTAGTCCCAACCTTCAAATCAAATCATTTTAGTCCCCACTACTCTTCAAACCATAATGCCAAATCATAAAAGAGAAATGGTAGTTGATCAAAATAATCTAGCAAATGATTCAAACGCATGGTGTTCCCATGCAATGATGCACATATGCCTCACAACTGCACTAGAGGCAATCTCCAATAAAGGATCTTGAAGCAGTGAAACAAAGGAATTACTGCTAATATAGGTACAAGTGCCTATCAATACCCAAGATTGGAAAATGCTATCCTAGTGGCACAAATGCAAGGCATGTCCCTTGATCAAGAAGGAGAAATTGCTTCAGACCATGCTCTATTTTCCTAGATGGAGGGAGAGGATGCAGTGTTTACCAATGATGCATCAATGACCAAAACCCCTCAAGTTCAGTCTATTTAGTACAATTGGTCTTAAAGGAGGTTGACTAGAGAGCATGTACCTATTACACTACAACCTAAACCAACCTCCACAAAGGATCCAAAACCACTAGTTGCAATTCTAGCATTCCCAAAGTGGAGCGAGGTCATGGCAAGTAAAACAAAAGAGCCAAAGGCCCAAATATCTGGATCTCTTAATATGGTGGAACAATTGAAAAAGGCCTTGGCTCATGTCTCTTTATGAGATATTTTAGCTATCCTCGAATATAAATCCTTGTTGTGGGAGGCCTTAGGAGAGGATAAACTACCTCCGCAAATTGATGCAGTCCTATAACGTAATCAAGAAAAGGCAAGGAGCCAGTTCAAGATTTGTAAGCTTTAGGAGTTGCAACATTCTTAAACACAAAGGACAAGGTGGTGAAGGAGGAGGTAAGTAAGTTGAAACATACCCCATTTTTCTTAACCCTCATTGTAGGAGATAAGATACTACATAATTCTATGATTAACTCCAGTTCTAGTACCATAGTTATGCCTAAGTTAATTGCAAATTCTTTAAATTTGACTATGAGCCCCTTGATAGAAGAATCATTGCAATTAGATGGAAAAAGAGTCCAAGTTGTAGGTATAATAAAAATCCTCCCTCTGACCTTATAATCATTTGCTAACATTACAGTTGCCCAATAGGTGGTAGTAATTGATATCCCTCTCATTTTTGGGCTATGTCTATCTAGATATTTTACTACTAAAATCAGAGGATATTTATCTCTAGATTGGTCCCATCTAATCCTTAGAACCAAGAATAATTCCAAGATGAAAGTATTATCAGAACCCCTACACTCAAAGCACATATTTGATGATGTTGTGACAATTTTTGAAGCTACACATATATCATTTCCAAAAATTGAAATGTATTGTGTGGAGGTGCTAGAAGATGAGGAGGTTATTGGAGATAGAAGCCCCAAAGAAGTCCTAATAGATGAATTCATGAGTGACCCCTTCAAAAACTATGATGCTACTAGCCTTGACACATATGTGATTTATGATGAAGATCTAGTCATCCCTTGGGTGACTAAGAAGCAAGAAAGCCAGCATGAGAGCTTTGATGATGAAAGCCTATAGACTCTATGCTTTGATGGTGCAAGATGCAGGGTAGGTTCAAGGGTAGGCATTCACCTAGTGTCCCCTATTGGAGTGAAGAATCTCAAAGCCTTTCGTTTCCAATTCTCCTACACAAATAATGAAGTTGACTATGATGGCATGGTCCATGGTTTGAGTCTTGCAAAGCAGATGGCAATCAAAAGGTTGAAGATCTTTGGAGACTCAAAGTTAGTGATCAATCAAGTCAAAGGAACATCAATCACAAAGAATATGTTGATGCAATCCTACCACCATAGAGCATGGGACACAATCAAAGGGTTTGAAGCTTTCAATATCCAAGTGGTTTTGAATTCTTAGAATGTGACAGTGGATAGAATGACAATGGTCAGTTGTTAGTTTGACCCAATGATAGAAATGCTATTAAATAAGCATGCACTACAAGTGATTGAAAGACCCACTATTCCTGATAATGATCAAAACTAGCAAGTCTTTGAGAGTGATGCTTAGATTACCATGTTCATTTAATATTCTGGTGAGTTTGTGGAATAATTATAGCCCAAAATAGAAGAGGCATATGAATATTGGATTATCCACCTTAGAACCAATAAGCTTATGAAGGGTTTAATCACTCTAGATAAATTTTTTATTCAGACAATGCCATAAGTGATAAAATGAAGTTCATCACAAACAAAGGTGATTACTATAATCTAGATAACAGAGATGGCAGGAAACTAAACGTTGGAAAAGATGTCCCTCAAAGGGACAAAGAAAGGTTAATATCCTTCTACAATGAGTGTGACAATGTCATGGCATGGAATTATGATGACCTGAGGGTTTCTGACCCTAGTGTGATCCATCACACTATAAAACTGATTGAAGGGTCTAAACTAATTCACCAAAAATAGAGGCCAATCAACCCCAAAATAGAATCTCTCGTGGCTCAAGAATTAAGAAAAATTATAGATTCTAGAATTGTTTATTTGATTAAGCATTCTACTTGGGTATCTAACTTGTTTCGTGTCTGAAAGAAGAATGGTGACATTCGACTTTGTGTGGATTTTAGAGATTTAAACATAGCCTCTTTAAAGATCATTGTCCTCTTCCTTCCATGGAGTAGATCCTTCAAACTATGGCAGGATAAAAAAATTTCCACTTGCTTGATGGTTTCTCTAGATATGAACAAGGGTCAAAGAAGAGGATCAACATATTAAAACTAAGTTTTCCACTAAGTGGGGAATGTTTTCATATGACAATATGCTTTTCAATCTGTCAAATGTAGGAGCCACCTTCTTTCAACGGGCAATGGATGTTGCTTTCAAGGATCTAATAAATTTGATCATCCTTATATATCTAGAAAACCTAATGGTATTCTCCAACTTTAATGAAGATCATTTCGATTATTTGGAGAAGGTTTTCTAGAAGTGTTGAGTTTGGGGTGTCCTTGAACCCCAAGAAATGTGTTTTTGGATTTTTGCAAGGTAAGCTACTTGGGTATGTAGTCTCCAAAGGAGTTTCCATAGATCTCGAGAGGGTGAAAGCCATAAAGGAATTGCCCCTACTAGTAAATAAGAAGGGAGTTCAATCTTCCTTGGGAAAAATCATTTTTTTTCAGCAGATTTATCTTACTTTTCTAGGATGTCCAAGCCTAATACCCTTATTGTAAAGAAGAACTTGGTTTATAGATGGACTCTGGAGGGCAAAGCCACATGGGTCACACATTTCTGTAACTCTGGAAATATGTGTTCAAATTTGAAACATTTCTAGAAAACCCTAGCTTAACATAAACTAATTTCTCCACATATTCGAAAAACCTTATAAGGGTATTGTAGGGGTTTTGATATTGTATATTTTATTCATATTGAGATACAAGGGAATTTACAAATTGTGAGAGTTTGAGTGTAGCTTAAGATAAATCGATTCAAACCCACCAATTTTTGTTAGTATTATTTCTTTATTTCCATAGAATGTTGCATAGATTAAGCCCTTATATGATAGAGATGCAATACAATCTGATAGTTTATAGATTCATGTTTTACAAGGATAATTATTTCTTTTATTTTGTTTTGACAATTAAAGAGTCGTGTAGTTATGATGAGATATTCCATGAAGTATCAATGTTTTATGTGAATATATCTCTTTTGTTGATGATGAGTTTGATCTTACAAAATGTGTTGTGACGACATCATTCAAATGTGATTCATTGTGGTCCCCAAAACATGATTTTGAAATACTATTCACATGATTTAGGCATAGGGCAGTAAGAAGATCAATTTAGTTAAGGATGTAGAGAGATTTGAGTAGGGAGTAACTTTGAATTTTTCACTTTTCTTTTATAGGTCCAAATATTGCTTTAATTCATTGAGATTTGTCTCAATTTGTATTTTTTTTATTTAGTTTAATGATGAAAATTTGTGGAATCCTAATTGAGTGGGACTTGTAGTATTGAATTCTTCAAGAATAATGTTTTGATCCCTAATTCCTCATTCAGTTACACAGACTGTTAGGATATAAGTTTTATATTGCCCTATACTGAAGCCAACTGGGATGACAACAACATGCTTTAGTCCTTTCCCACCTAAGTATCTAAAGGTTTCGAGGTTTTGAGGATATCTAATTATTTTAGCACCATTTGCCTTATTTGAATAAAGGTTTGATGGGGTGTTATATGTCAAATTGATGTGACTATACCCTACCTAACCCTTAACATTTCACCTATCCAACTTTACTTGTTAACATCATTGATTGGCTCATTCATTTCAGACTGGATTACCGCTTTAAGGTCCTCCCATTTTCCTACCTGATTACTAGATTTATTTGTTTCAAATTAGTCAATTTTGTGATTTGCTAATGTATCAGTTACCTTGTTTTCTTCTCAAAATATATGACTTATTGAGAGTATTTAAAGTTCTTGCATTAATTCCCTTATTCTAGTGACGTTAGACTACATATTCCAATCACCTATTTGACCCTTTATACTAGCATATATATTGATTGTTAAGTCATTGTCGAGTCACTTTCCAACTCTATATTAGTCAAACCTCTTTCTTTGCATATTAGTAGTTCCCCCTTATAATTCCTTCTATTTATGTTGCATTATTTGTTGATGTCAAAATTTTGGATGATAGAGCTTCTACTAATTGAATTTTCTCATCATGTATGATGCAACCGATTCCCTACTTCCCCAGGTTTCCCCTAGAGGCACCATCAGTATTTAGCTTTAATCTTCCTTTTGGAGGTAGGTTCCACTTTACCTTCGATCTTTTCAATTTGGGATCTGACGTACACTAAAAGAAAGGGGGTCCATTGAAAAAATTCAATCTTCTCATTAAGTCATCATCCCATAATGTTAATTTTATTTTTCTTTACATTTTGATATGATAATTCATCAATTCTGCAATATTCCTTTCTATAGCCTAGATGTTAATTCATTTTTTGTCATATTCTTATCTTGAAATATTCTTCTATTTCTTTCCTTCCATATGTTCCAAATTCATGATTGATGGGGCTGCTAACCAAACCTAGAATTAGAATGTTCAAATCCTAGATCTAGGGTTTTAATGTACTCCAAATTAGAAATTAAAAATTTCAAATAATCGAGTTCACCAAAATGAAAGAAAAAAATTGAGTGAATGAACCTACCTATTCTTCTATTTCATTAAGGAAATGAGATACCTCAAGTAAAAATCCACTTTCAACCCTTAGGTGATCAAATTCTTTGAGGAATCTTGCAATTTCCTTTATGTGTGTATGTGGATGGGGGTAAAGTGTAGACAAAACTTTTGGGAGATGAAAACAAAATAGAAAATCAACTCAAAATTGAAATGCAAGACTAGATCTAAGTAGATTAAACATAAATCTAATAGAAACAATTTATTTCACACAAATAGGATGAGTGGACACTTAAAACTTATCTAAAAAAAAGTTGCAAAGTGTCCCTGTTGGTTGCAAAGTGTCTTCAGACAAATTTTTGATAGAAATGACTGAACATGGGTTTTGGGAGAAAGATTAAAAATAAAAAATGCACTCATTCATGACATGTAAAAGGTGGATTTTTTAGATGAAACATAATACTAATAGAAATAGTAAATCTTCAGGAAAATATGGGAATAGAAAATGTTGTGTACCTCTTACAAAACATGATTTTCAAAAGTTGTCCTAGGACTCATTTGCCCAGTGGTGAATGGGTCCTTGTTCACCTTCCCAAAATTGATTTGTGGGTCCTTTGCTCCTGTGTCTACACTTCTAGATCCTCTAGGTTTCATAGTCGGACAATCAAAAATAAGTCTAGGATCTAAGTTTTCGTGAGATGACAACAAATGCAACTTTACAATTTTGCACTTTTGAGATCTTTAACTTTTCTTCAACTTGCAAATCTGCAACACATAAAGAGAGGGGACAAATGTTTTTTTTTGGGTGAATGGGGGTTTTCCTTGGTCAAACCCCATTTTGGTAATTAAACCTTGAAATGAAATGAAATAGTATGGATGTAATGATGAATGAAAAAATTCAATGTTGCAACTCACCAAACCTTTGAATAAACCTTGTAAAGACTAAAATCTTGAAGTGTATCTTGCATGAAATGGCTTCAATGGATGTGGATTTTGATACTTGAATCTTTCTTTGAATATTTGACTTGAATGCTTGGATTAGATCTTGAAACCTACATCATAATGTTAGCTCAAAAAACATGCATGATTGCATAAGACTTTGACATGATGTTTGAGGTCTTGAATGCTGCAACAAATGATGAAGAACTCTGCACTTGAATTCTCTTGAAAATATTCTTAACTCTTGTTAAGTTCACCTCTTGCTAGATGTTTTGAATTGATGAAATAACCTCGTATTTATAGACAATTATCCTTAATTTCCTGAAATTCAAACATTACAAGCCGACCTTTAGAACTTGAATTTAGGATAATAAAAATACCACCAAAACATTATTTAAAAATGAGTTTCAAGTCTTAGGGAGGACCCATTCGCCCATGCCCTCATTCTTGGAACACACATTGCTCAATGTAAGGTGTTATGTATTGGCATTAATTAATGCCAGGTTTCCCCTTCAGAAAATATAATTTAATGGGCTTGTAAATCAATTATAAGGCTTATTAAGGAATAATTAAGCCCAATTAATTAAAGGAGCCCTAAATAAGTGTGAAAGTGTAAATAAATACATTTTACAACACTAAATTAAGGCACAATTAAGTCCAATTTAATTAAGAGGGCCCAAATAAGTGTGAAAATGTAAAGAGATACATTTTACATCACTAAATTAAGGCATTATTAAGTTCATTTTAGTTAGGAGGGCCCAAACAAGTGAGAAAATGTAAGGGGATACATTTTTCTACACTACATTGATAAACAAGGTCTCCTTCGTAATGACGTTCGCATGACTCGAGGGATCAACCATAATGCCCTTTACGATTTTACCATTGATGTGCAAGCAAGAAAATAAAGCGAAGAGGGCTCCTTGTTTAGGGGAAAATCATGTGAAGTGAATGAAATGTTAGGGACAAAATTCACATGCTCTACAGGAGGAATATGAGTGAATGAGACTATATTCACATAGTTAGATGGGGTGAAATCAAAAGACGATGAAGGAGTAACCAAATTAGGTGAGTGCAGCTGGAAATAATCTGTGTATATCTGCAACTAGTTGTTTGGCTTCACTATACTTGTTAGAGTTCTATTTTCTATCATTGAGGTGGATAGTCCTATCATCGATGTGGTCCTGAATCACATGACATAGGCGAACACATCTTTTGATGCCATGTCCAAAAACTCAATGGTATGGATAGAACTTTTGGGAGTCATACCATTAAGGATAGGACTTAGACATTGGTAGAATCTCTGGCAAAGTTATTACTTTATCTTTTAATAACTTTTGCAGGATGCTATTATATGATTTTGACAATTTAGTGAAAGTTCTATTATGTTCTATAGCATTCTTTTTTTGTTTTGTTTTTGATACGTAATAGGTTTTTATATATTAATTTATAAATGGAAAGCTTACAACTGTTTGCAAAGCAAGAAAACCAATGCCTCAAAGACCCCCAAAACCAACCAGACACCATACATCCTACACATATTCTTTGAACAAAATGATAAGATTTTTCAAAATTTGCAAAACCATTGTCCAAACCTAAGACCCTAGCTCGAGAAAACCATTTACATACTTATCAATAACTGTAAAATTCTAAAAAACTAAGAAACTTAACAAACTACAAGAACCCATTAAGCTTTGCAAAGGACTCAAAGTCTTGAATCCACTCAAAACCACTAGTCGCCATTAAACTGAGCATTTTCTTCAGGCACTCCATTGCAACAACAACAATCATCCAATTGCACATGAGAGCCATCCCACTCAAATAAAAAATAAATGGATAAAAATTCACTGCCTCATCAATCTCTCGCAAGAGCTTCAGATCATTTGGGTGCAAGATTCCAGTGCCTAGAATTGTAGACTTTAGAACCTCCTCCACACCACCTACCAAACCCTTCCTGGATAGCCTCACCAACAACTCCTTTGCCTCCAGCTTAGGGACATGACTATCTAGTAAAGAGGCCAAGAACCTCAAGGATATATGCACATTTTCCCTCCCATACTCCTTGTGCTTGAGATGCCCAGTACCCAAAATCATTTTAACCATTGCGATAGTGAGAGGGTCGATGTTGAGTAGAATTTGCTTCAGCCTCTAGTCCTTTATCTCATGAAACATTTCCTGCCTCGAAGATGCCTTCAGAGAAATTGGAGTATCCGCCCCAAACCACACCACACCTTCCACCGAGACTTTAATGATAAAATTTGAACGCTTGACCATTTTCACCCACAGATGACACTAGAGACTGAGCAAATGCTACCACCCAACCCACCATCGTTTACGTAGCAAAAAACACCAAGAATGCATTAATGCTCTAACATTCCATCACCTCCACACATTAAAATATCCCACACTTCACCTAGCAATGCTTACATCACACAAGCGATGAATCATTACCAAGTAAGCAAGTTGTCCTTGCATCATAATTTTCATCCTAAAAATCCTTCATCATGAACAAAGCCTTCATTAAAGAATGTGCTTGAATTGACAACCTCCAAGGCATGTACTCGATTTAAATGTCCTCTCCACCCTGACACACTTTAGTGCCTCTGACTTCCACCTCAGCTTAAACACCCTAACATGGAGGCCACATACCCTATCCCGTTAGAAGCCCTTTGCCAACTTGGAGGGTCGCCCTCCCAACCCCCACACATTCTATAGAATTCTTATCTGTTGGGACAAAGACCATATTTTCCATGACCTTTTTCTTACCAAATATTGACATGATTGACCATCCATCTTGGCAAGAGTGCGAGGACAAATACACATATTGGAAAACTGCTTGATGGCACTCTCGCAAGGAAGCACATAGATGTGCAAAATATGGATATTTCATTAAAATAAACTTTTCTTATAGAGTAAGCTGCAAGTTCTTGATAAGAATTTTTTGAACATCAAAATCATGAAAAGGATAATAAATTTGAGCAAACATGGCCTGATTCGAAGCTATGAAATTAGTTAACTTCTCATGAGTTCCTTGCTTGTATCAGACAAGATTAATGAACACAAATTCAACTCGATGTTGACTTGTTCCTATTGGAGAAGTTGATTAACTAGTTGGTTGAAAGAGAAAATGGAGTTATTAGGTAGGGCACAATACCATTCGAAAGCGAAATCCTTGAAAGAACGTGGCAATAGTTTGGGCAAGGGTGCATCATTATGGAAGAAATTAGTACACATGAAATTAAAGGATGAGACATGTGTCCATGGATCCCATGGCCATTGTACTTTTTGAATTTTAGAATCTCCACCTCTTAAGGGATATGAGTGTTTAGAATGGTAATAAAAATAGGACTATGATGATAGAAAGGTCGAAACATGGGCTACGAGGAAGAACTGGTCAAATTTGCTGACTGATTTTGCATGTGCCCCGTGTTTTGTAGAAGAGCATTAAGGACCAGATCGATAGATGAGGTATGACTAGTAGAATCACCAACAAAACCATAAATTATTGCATCGATATAGCCCCCAACACCAACACCAACAGAGGCACCAACACTAGTAGTGATAGATGCATAAACACTAGCACCATAAATAAGGATGCTCTGAACTTTAGGTGCAGAGTAATTAAATCCCAAAGGGAGATTATTTACTTTAATACTTTGACTCTGCTCAGGTATGATTTTGGCGTTAGTAAAGGGACCCACTTTATCCATGCCCACCAACACCCCAGGTATTGAGATTTCCAATTATCTTCCAACGATCCCCATCCCACATCTTGAGTATCCCCAAGGTAGAGGTGTAGGAGGGAAAATGGGTATCTACAATATTGGAAATACCATGAAGGATCTCTAGATCCCTTGATTGTTAGTTAACATATCTTTTAAATTTTCAACCATGGGAACCACTTGGGAAAAATCATTGTCTCCTGCCAAGAATCTCACAAGTTCTACTAGTCTCAACTCTAAGGAGTAAATTTGCTCTATAGGGACCTTGAGAGCAGCTTCATCTTCCATGGAAGAGGCAAGGTCAAGGGTGAGGTAGGAGGAGTAGGAACATGAGTTTTACCTTCATTGATAGGAGTGTACCCAACTAAGAGTCCTGTAGTGAACTCATCAAAAGTTGGGTTGGAATGGGTAGGACTAAACCTCATAGGTCCCATATCTAAATTTTGATAACTCCTAATAATGTGGCTAGAGGTAGTTGACTAAGTTGTAAAGCTCATAAAGAGAATCACAATGCACTACCAACTACATGTCCTAACATGAGAGAATTTTTTTTGAAATAAGGATGACGAGAGGACATTCACATTGGGTTCACCAAAAATCTAAAGAATATGATTCGCTACTACCAAGTCCCAAGACAAATAGGGTCTAAAGGAAGCAAATTTCCCTTCGTCACCTCAATGACAAGGCTCAAGGGAAGGAATTTCAAACAGAGGAACACCTAGACTATGTTTTTGGGTTTTCAAGATGTAGGACTGTATGAATCAAGTGAATAGACCATAGAGGTCTCAAGAAACAAACCGACTCTTAGCCATAGGATGTTAGCATGAGAGATAGACAAAAACCTAACGCGCTATCATCTTAGAGATGTGTTGTCATCTCATACAGATAGAGAGTAGAGTCTATGACCAAAAATGCTTGAGGCTTGCTAACAACCCAAATACTAGAATTTGATTGTTTTACAAAATGGATAGAATGTTAGAAATGCGTAAAAATATAAACAAGTATAATAAGCAGAATACTTTAAATGAAATATAAACTATGTATGAAAAGACAAGTACAAAGAAAGAAGTATCCAACTCACGTAGGTCCAGTCTCCTATAAGCTCCACATGAACGAAATATCTACACACATGGAAATGAGAAAATTTTAGAACTAATTTTTAGAGTTTTCCTTAGTCAAACCCCCACTTTGGTGTTTCCACCACCACGGACAACCAGATAGACCACAATGTATCTAAATAATGATAAAAAAAGCAATAGACGAGAAATATAGGAAGCAAAGACAATAATATGCTAACTATAAGATTGACAATGCAATGAAATAAAAAAGTGTTACTCTCCCTTCTACAAGCTTGGAGAAGCTGAGAGGAAGAACAAGAGATTCAAGAACACAAGATGATCATGCAAGAGTGAAGTAGAGCTTGAAACCTGCAAGAATAATGGTGTGGAGATAAAATAGGAGTGATAAGGAGAGAAGAGCAAGAATGAAGTGGAATAATTGAGAATGAAGTGAGTAGAATTGCAAGAATGAAGATTAGAGTTGAATGGAATGAGAGTGTATGTTTAAAATAGAGATTTAGAGGAAAAAGAGTCATTTTCAGGTAGGTTTGCAGTTGCAGGGAGCATTACACTTCATGGGTGACAGGAAGTGTAACGTCCCAACATCCAATGACTTGGGAATCTACTAGGGACGTTCATGTGGCATATAGATGTCTACATGACGTAGAAGTATCCTAGTCAAAATTCCATCCATCAACAAAAAAGATAAGGTATAGGTGGGACAAAAGTATTAAGACGATGAGATTCAACATTATCAATTTATAAGGCTAAAGTAAGGATGGTGTTATGCGAAATTGCACTAGGATGCAATTTTATGCCATAACATGTTACTCTAGCATTCTCTAGTTAAGTGACCCCATTCATTACATTTTAAACACTAGATAATTGGTCTTCCTTTCACATCATACTAGATTATGCTTCTTGGTCCACTATTGTTGAACTAATTATTATTTCCCTATCTATTATGATATCTTCCAGGAGATGCATTAGTGATATTATTTTGTGCTTTTGGAGGTGTGGTTGGAGGGTTTTATTGTTCCCATTGGTTGAAGAGAATTTGTGTGCTTCTTTTCTTCAAGTTGTCCAGGCATTCCTTGATGGAATGTCCCATTACTTGACAAATGTTACAATT